>JAPYMA010002824.1:0-19746 GCA_035041965.1 Anisakis pegreffii
CCATGTCCGCATGCTTGTAAAAACGAAGATATTGATATTGAAGCGAAGTGCAGCGGCAAGAAGGTCAACATCATCTCCCCATCGCCTTCTATCCATAGCATGCGACGCAAGACTGCGCTTACATTGCAGCATATCGTCAATGCCACTGTATGTTGCTAAGCTCATGAATACACCTGAAATGTACGTTTGCAGCTTCAAAGGAGCAACTAGAATCTGTGAATGTTTATCTTCCTTAGTGAGTGCGTTAGGATGTTTGTATTTGTTGAATGTTTCCTTGATATAACTGGGCTGTGAATTTGGAAACCTAGAAACAAACCAATCCATCTTTCATCCTTCATCCTCGTTATGAATGCCGTCAAAGCCGATCGGATTCGTTCATGGTGTTCTTCACTGCCCATAATGCAGTATGCAATTGATCTGAAAGCTTCAAATGAAACGAGTACCTTTGCTGCTCATGTCTGATTTATAGAAAGCGCTTGTACTGTGCGATTCTCTCTTGTAACATTCGCTTGTATTGATCTCTGTTCCGACACTTTTTCCATTTCAATCGCTTGCAAAGGCATTATTTCTCCTCATGAAGGTTCTTTTTAAGTTACAATATCGAATACTAAATGATGAATTTTACTGAAACCTTCTGTGCTTGTAGATAATTCAATTCTCTTTCCAATGAATTATTTGGCATTGACCGATCAAATCTCTGTTCCAGCACTTTTTCCATTTCAATCGCTTGCAAAGGCATTATTTCTCCTCATGAAGGTTCTTTTTAAGTTACAATATCGAATACTAAATGATGAATTTTACTGAAACCTTCTGTGCTTGTAGATAATTCAATTCTCTTTCCAATGAATTATTTGGCATTGACCGATCAAATCTCTGTTCCAGCACTTTTTCCATTTCAATCGCTTGCAAAGGCATTATTTCTCCTCATGAAGGTTCTTTTTAAGTTACAATATCGAATACTAAATGATGAATTTTACTGAAACCTTCTGTGCTTGTAGATAATTCAATTCTCTTTCCAATGAATTATTTGGCATTGACCGATCAAATCTCTGTTCCAGCACTTTTTCCATTTCAATCGCTTGCAAAGGCATTATTTCTCCTCATGATGGTTCTTTTTAAGTTACAATCTCGAATACTAAATGATGAATTTTCCTGAAACCTTCTGTGCTTAAAGAGAATTCAATTCTCTTTCCAATGAATTACTTGGCATTGACCGATCAAATTTCTGTTCCAGCACTTTTTCCATTTCAATCGCTTGCAAAGGCATTATTTCTCCTTATGAAGGTTCTTTTTAAGTTACAATTTCGAATACTAAATGATGAATTTTCCTGAAACCTTCTGTGCTTGAAGAGAATTCAATTCTCTTTTCAATGGACTACTTGGCATTGACCGATCAAATCTCTGTTCCGACACTTTTTCCACTTCAATTGATCACATCACTTTTATTTGATTGAAACTTCCCTGGTTAAACTATTACTGCTCCATAAATGAGCCAATTCTTGTAGCCAGTCTTTATCTGAACGTGGAAAATTTATTTCTCTTCCCAATGACACCTCATGTACACATTCAGGTCAGGTGTAGCCTTGAAATACGTCAAATTCCTGTGCCTCATCGATGAATTAATTCACCCTATTGGATCTCTTTTTCTCTGTGCTCTACCTGACCGCGTCGCTTCAAAGGTGCAATTTGGCTTCTTTTACCAACCCCCCGCCAGGTACTATCCGGTTATTTGGCCCCCCTGGTTCGTTTCGATTCGATTGTAGCAAGGCGAGCGAATGGATGATCATCGTTTTCGGTGCGTATTACGAAACGCGCACGATGCTATCGGAGATGAAGAAGATTCACTCGAGAGAAGGAAGGGTTCGCTTGGGAGGGAGGAGGGTCTCCAGACTAGGTAGGGGTGTTTTCCTCAGGAGGGAGGGTTCCCGGAGAGGGGGGAGGATTTAACTCAGAAAAAGAAGGAATCCTAGAAAAGAAGGAGACTTTTCGGCACTTATGCTATTTAGTCCCTCCACCCGCACGCAGACAAGCGTGCATTACCATTTCTGCTTTCAACAACACCGCCGCAAGTTGTCATGCGCGCTTTACGCCACGCCCATTCTGTTACACTGGCTTCGGCCATGCCCTAGCACCCAGTGGGCGTGGCTAGGCGCACGCGCGCGTGATCTTGACTTTCCTTGATTGAAAGATGGTGCCAGGGGAATGGGGATAGGATCGCTCGGCTAGGAATGGATAGGCCATTCACCTTCAACTAAAAGTAAGCGCACTACTCTCGACCTCGTTAAGGTTAGAGCGCTTGCCTTCAGTCGCTAGCCCCCTCAACCGAAAATGAACACCTTGTCCGGGATGTCCACCCTCGGATGATTTATATACGATTCCTAAAGGTAATATTCGCGTCGTGATTAATGATCCATTTGATCAGCAGCCCAGTACTACTTCATCAAAATCTTAAACATTCGTTCGATCAACCAATCAAATTAATATCCCTCATCAATTAAATCTAATCTAATGTTTTGTAATTACCTGGATTACCTGGATTGGCCAGGCTATCAAACGTTTGTAACGTTGCTGGCCACAATGCTCACGTTTTCCGTGCACACTGTTTCAGCCTCAATTTACGCCATCCCGCTGGCTAGGCGAGCAGGCCAATGTTTTGTAATATGCGCATAAAATGAATGTGTCGAACCGAAACGAACTATAGGGGATCAAATAGCCGGATACTACGTGACAGGGAACCAATCATCCATCGCCGTTACATTGTGAAGTCAAGATGGTTATTTACGTTGATTAATTGTAGTGGCGAACAATGAAATAATGATTTTTCTTGGCTACATTTGGCTTCTTGAGCAAGACTTTTGGCTCATTCTTTTTTCTTGGTGAAGTTGTTAGTGATTAGGCGTGCCGTTTCTTTATTGCATTTATGGACGCATGTGCCTTGTTTCGCCGTTATAGCTAATATAGAACTAGGTGATTAATGTGCTGGGTGATATCTCTTCGCTCGATATAAGAGGGATCGGTGCTGATTTATAGATAACGTCACATCCCAACCAAGTGAACGAAGTGATCATTTTGCATCAATAGAACCCGGATGAAGTGCGCTGAAACTAGCAAAAGAAGAGTTCTTTTTACCCCTCTCGCTCTCCTATCTTTTAAATAACATCCTCAGTGACGCGGCTATTCCAAATCAATTCGAAGAATCGAAAACAATTGTGTTATGCAAAAAAGGTGATCTAAAACAAATGAAAAATTGTCAACCTTTTCGCTGCCGTCTGTTGTGTATAAATTCTTCACCAAGGTAATGAGCAAACGATTGCAATCTCAACTCGTTGAATGTAAAACGACGAACAAACACTTGAGGTCACAATTCATCAAACCCACAAAATAATACAACTCATCAAAAAGGCTCTATTTGTCGACTTTGAAGAAGCATTTGAATGAGTAGAATGAAATGCTGTTGAGGGGGTCTTCATAAACCAATGGCAGTTCCTTCATCCAACAGAAAGGAAAGGGTGGTTTTGTGGAACAATATACTATACTGGTGGAAAGTACAAAAATATGTGACGAAGTCAGGTATCGAACCAGCACCCTCAGCAGCTGATAACTAAAGTTTAACCACCTTGCTAGAAATGCCACAATCAAGGCCGATCAATTTTTAAACCCATGTTTTGGCGTGAATTTTGAATAATTACCACTAACATTCTAGAGTTACGACAAATAACTAAAGCATTGGCCCCAATAGTATTCTAGAAAGTATGAAAATCGGTAACGAACGACAAAGTCGTGACCTGTCGTAATTGCTTCTTCTGTGGGAGATAACTCAATCGACATGATATTTAAAAACGCACAGTGTATATTACGAACGAGTATAATATGGGTTTTTAGAATTGATGAAGGGAGATCCGTTCATTCGAGTCTTTAAAATTTTGATTTAACTGTGCTAATTTCTAATGATTGATAGGGAACAACATGTCACGTCGATCTGGTGGAGGAGTGGTTTCATCGGCGTCATCCCGTAAAGACGCTTCTCAGTGTTCACCGCGTCGATCGGGTCGTGAACGGCAAGCCCTGTACACGAGTCTTGATGAGAACTTCTTACTCGAGACTGCAATCAGCAGTTCTTTGTTTCGTGCCCTTATCAACGACGCCGATAAATCCTGTGATTCGGTTAATGCATTTTCTTATTCTTTTGAAAGATCTCGATTTCCGATCTTTTTTAATGACATCTACTTATTATGATGCTTTTAGGAATCCAACTCTTTCGGTGTTCATAATCGACATTCTACGAGAAGGTCAAGAGATGTTGTTGTCACAAATGCACGACGAAATGTTGCCGTTGAAGATGATTTCGAAAACAGTCGATCTTCTCGTCGAAGAAATAACAGTCGTCATTTAAGAAAAAGGTACGTCAGTCCAGATCATTGGACTTATGCAAGGACATAAATTGCAGATCGCCGGATGTGAATCTTTGTGATGGTATTGTTGGTGATCGATTGGAGTCACCTCTGGATGAAGATAACAAATCTGTTCATGTTCCAAATATGTACGAATCAGTTAAACGAAGAAGGCAAGCGCTGAGACAAGCTGCTATTGAACATTCGATCAATCGGTTGGTTGGTTGAGTATTTTGTTATTATTGTTTATCGTTCCATTCTGGTAACTAAGTTATTTAGGGATGTTGGATGTAAGAAGGAAGCAGTCGGCGTAGACACTGCAACAGACAGTCAACGTAACGAGGTAGATTTTCATTTTATGTTGTGTTTATTTGTAAACGTAAAAGTGAATTAAGGTAGAAGACGAAGAAGACTCAGAATCAAGTAGTCAACAACCACGTCATTATTTATTACGAACCAACAGACATCCTGTATCGCGGTATGGCATCGAAGACGGTATTCAGCGCTCGATGAGGTCGATTCGCCTCGATTTGCAACGACGTATCCGTAGAAATATTTCGCGTAGAGATCGCAAGAGGGACCGGAGACGGAGGTATTTATATGTTCATTATTACTGTTCTTGCATTAAAAGGAATAAATTTTAGAGGTGAACATTGGGAAGATAGCGATGACTCTTCGTCGTCATTGTCTGAATCGGCAAGTGATATCTCGATTGGAGTTGAAGAGAAACGAAGACGCTATGAACGAATATGCGAAAGGAATAGTTCAAATGATGACGATCAGGGCGGTCGTTTCGTTGCGATGAATTTTTATGGTTATATTTTAGTATTTCTTAAGAAATTATTAATAATGAGGGGTGTTATTTGGTTTATGGTTATCATAAGGATGCAGTTGAAATGGTTGTAAATATTTTGAGGTGAAGAGCATAATGGCTTGATGTGCAAGTCATCCGAATTCGATGTGATGAATGTTGATCGCACGATTACATTCGATAAAATCGGTGGTCTAGATCATCATATTCGCTCGTTGAAAGAGATGATTTTATTCCCGTTGTTTTATCCAGATGTATTCACTCAATACAACGTTAAACCACCGAAAGGAGTGCTGTTCTATGGACCACCTGGTCAATTCTCTTCATATCTTTAATTTTATGAAATGGATAATTTGAACGTAAATGAATATTATTATTTATTTGGTCGTGTGCATTTTTCAAAAAATCGTTTAAGGCACAGGCAAAACATTAATGGCGTGTGCATTAGCAAATGCATGTAGTATCGGGGCTCGAAAAGTGGCTTTTTTTATGCGGAAAGGAACGGAATGCTTCAGTAAATTCTTTGGTGAGTCTGAACGACATTTGAGGTATGTGCTTACTTATCACTTGCTTTTGTATATGTAGCTGAATGATAATAATAAAATATTTAAGACGTCTATTTAAACAAGCGTATGATTCACGACCATCGATAATATTTTTTGACGAAATCGATGGTCTTGCTCCATCACGTACAGCAAGAGAAGACCATTCGTATACGTCTGTCGTATCGACATTATTGGCTTTGATGGATGGTTTGGATTGTCGTGGAGAGGTATGATTACTTTGATCAGCAATATTTGAAAATGGATGCTAAATGTAAGCGAGTTCAGGTGATCGTCATTGGGGCCACAAACAGATTGGACGCTATCGATCCGGCATTGAGACGACCGGGCAGATTCGATCGAGAACTCAGATTTGGGTACTTTCGTGTTACTGAATTGTGCTCTTAATAAAAGTGTTCGTTGTTGTTTTGTAGTTTACCTGACATGAATGCGCGTGTTTCGATCCTCAAAGTAGCAACTTCTTCGTGGAAAACAAAACGTCCATCAGAAAATGATCTGGAGTTGTTAGCGGAGAAGACGGTTGGCTACTGTGGTGCAGACTTGAAGGTTGTCTCATTTATTATTATTATTATTACTTGATATTCTCATCTATATTCATTGTGCCACTTAGAGTAATAATAATATTCGTGTAGATTTTTAAGAATATCATTCATTTTGAGTGGATAAATTTAATTGTTTAATTTAGTCATTGTGTGTAGAAGCAGTATTCATAGCTCTTCGTCGTTGTTTTCCGCAAATTTATATATCTGATGAGAAATTAGTAATTGATCCAACGAAGGTGATTGTTACAAATGAACATTTCTTCACTGCCATGAAACGCATCGTACCAGCCGCATCTCGAGGTTTGTTTCTTCTTGAATGGATAATGAACTCGACTGAATTGTTTTTTCTGCATTCATTCTTCAAGCGTTTGATATATTGTAGGAGTTATTATAATGTTGTTAGTATTATCGTAGATTTCACGACTCCATCGCGACGTCTCGATGAGCGTAGTGTGATTGTAGTGGGATCAATATTGGATGGACTCATTGAGAATCATATTCCGATTGGTTATCGCAAACCACTTCTTATTGGTAATGAACAACCATCAGATGTGTTCAGTTCATCTCAAATTGAAAAAGTTCTTCGGGAACTTGATACACATGGTGTCATACCGTCAGGTTGTTTTAATTTAATTTCAATTTTCGTTCTTATTGTTACAGCTGTTGTTATTATTATTTTACTTTCTTATAGCTGTAGTAATAGTACGGTAATAATAATAATAATAAATGTAAAACTTATTCAGTTCGTATATTACTTCATGGAAAATCGAGTGACTATGGCCAAACCTCATATGTTCTACCAGCAGTGATGAATCGTTTAGATAATCTACCCGTATTCTCACTCTCGCTGGGAAGTCTTTATGCACTTGGTAAGATTTGTGCGTTCTATTATTGTTGTCATGCAAATAAAATCAGGTCTAAATGTAATAGTTATTGAAGGTAATCCAGAAGAAAGTCTTTCGCAGCTAGTGCAATCGGCTCTAAGAACGGCATGCACAGGAACAGCGTGCATTCTTTTGCTACCTTCATTGGATGAATGGCATCATGCTGTTTCGCTGTCTGTTTGGTATAGAGTAAGTCGTTTTCATTTGAGGGATTTATCTCAGACGAAGAGTTCATTTGCAGTTGGTTGGAGCATTAAACGGATTCGGTGCACTCACTCCGATTATGTTATTGGCCACGTCGAATAGTCATTATTCAACACTTCCGTATGATGTTAGTCATTATTGTTATTATTATTATTATTATTATTATTATTATTATAAATTTTCATTGATAACTCGACAAGTTGAAAATCATGAGCACTTTTTGTGCGTCTGAAAAAAAGGTTTGTGTGATAATATGATACTTATAATTCATATGAATATTATTATTATTATTACTATTATTACTATTGAATAAATGGTGACAATAGGTACAAAAATTGTTTTGCGCTGAAGATGTTATCGAGATAGAAGCACCGGATAAAAGAACAGTCGAAAAATATTTTCGCTATATTATTGTTGAAAATGGGACAAAACGATCACGCAAATTCATTGGTATGTATCAGTTTTCAATGAATAATTTCACTGATAGTTATTTAATTCGTTTGTATTTTTATGAATGTTGTTATTTTTTGAACTTTTAATGTGATGGTGAAACATAAATTTGGAAAGAATACTGAAAAGAATAAATGTTGATATTCTCATGTTCAGCAACTGATTATCCACGCTTGCCGACAGCACCGAAAGAGGACGAAGAGCAAGCAGCAGGAGCAGCATCATCGAAGAGTCATTCAATGAAGCTGAGAGAAGAGGATGTAAAAGAGTTGAAGAGACGTTATCACGAGTGCCGTCTCAAACTGATTGTTAAGTACGAAGAAAGTATCCGTAAGTTGTTTTGTTGCTGTTCCACTGACATAAATAATGAATTGATAATAATTGAGATCGTCTATATCGCGATCGTCGCTTCCAAGCATTTGCGCGTCCAGTAGATGCGAGAGTGGTGCCAGACTATTATGATCTAATAACGAAACCAATGGACTTATCGACAATGTATCGTAAAGTGGAACTTTATGAAACACCACAACAACTACTTGATGATTTCTATTTGATTTACTCTAATGCCCTTCATTACAATTCAGATGCGGATGATGAAGGTTTGTGTTTGTATTCTTATTAATACTGATATTTTGCTCATTTATGGTGTTTATAGGACAACATCTTCGTTTCCTGGCCAAATTATTGCTGGATATGGGCAAAGAGATTGTTTTTTCATTAGATAGAAAACTTGTTAAGTCGATGGAGGTTCGTGTTTATTATTATTATTGTCGAATTATTATTGCTGTTATTATTATTATATATTTTTATTATTATTATATTATTTCTGTTACCATTCTTCTTCAGGAAATAAAGAAATCATTAAGTAAAGCTGGTATAACAGACTGGGATAGTATTGATGATGAAAGCGGTGAATGTGAGGAAGCGATTGGCGTTGAAAATGTATTAATAAGTAATGATGACGCCGCAACTGATAATCAGCATGTTATTGCAACATCCCGATTACTTACTGCTTTGGAATGCACCGAAACAAAACAGTCTTCTTCAGCCAATCTAGATGCGGTAATAACTGACTTGATTGTCAAATTCATTGCTGCGTAATCATAATTGAAGTTTTATCATTTGCTTCTTCGTTATGATTCGCTTCATCACTGCTAAAATAACGAAAAAGCAATAGTAAATAAATTTTAGCAGCAAGAGCAACAGCAACCTGAATTGAGTCATCATACATTACGTAAAACAAATAAAAGACGTGGTGGTTCGTTGAATGCAGCACGCTTCAAAAGTCAAAAATCTAGAAAATTATTAGCAAAAAAACGCAGAAGTAGTATGGATACGAGTGCTACTTCGATTAGTGCAAATAGTGGACTGTAAGTATCCGTATTGCTTATTCAATTTACTAACGTTGTTAATGAATTTATGTTGTTGTGTTTCAAGGAATGCTCATTTGGATGCTGATAAGGTGTCATTTTTAACAACTGCTGGTGTAAGGAAAAGGAAACAAGAGGATGTAAACGAAGAATTAGAGAATGAAGATACGCGTTCATCACTCGATCACACCGATTGTCCTCTAGAAGAACGATGTTCTAATAAAGTGTCTGATATCTCTTCTTCACCTTTCGATCGTGCACATGATGTCGTTTGCACTGAAGCACTTGAAAATGTCGTTCACAAGGTTCGTTGCGATTATCAATTCCATTCTTATTTTGTTGTATTTTTCTAATGTTTTAAGGTTGTCTCAAAGACGTCTGGTTGGCCGATAGTTCAACTGGAACGTTTAGGTGCTGAACTGATTCAGGTGATTAGTCAGCATCATCATAATGGACTGTCATTGAATGATGGTGACGACGGCCTGTTGGCTGATAAATTATTAATTGTTATCGATAAATATCGTTATGTGCCTTAACTTGATATCTGCATCTTTTTTCGTTTCCTTTGACACTGCCACTGTTGCATCTAGAATCAATTGTTGTTTTTTTGCATCATTTAGGCACCGTATTATTATTGCGATTCTTTTATTTCAAATATCGTTAAATGATCTCGTTGAACTATGATTAATATCTTCGAGTTATTATCTTTCCAAATTTTCAATCAGTCCATATATCTACCTAATTTGACTCAATGTTCTTTCCTGGTTTCAGTTTGATTCATTCTCATCGTTTGCTGATTATATGGTATGCTCACGTTTTATGTGTTATTCGTGTTGTCGTTTATCTTTCGACCAGTATTATTCAGTTTGTTCCGTTAAGGATATATTCTCAATTTTCATTAATCTTCACCTATTTATATTCAGTTGTGTTCATCTCGTATGCAATGCGCTCTCTCTTTTACTTTGCATTTTTCATTTCAAGGAATAAAAATTTCTTTCTTGCTTTTCTGTTTCACATTGGTGCTGAGATGATTGATGATAGTTGCAGTGGTCATAAAAATACTTCATAATACATCTGTTTTCTTGTATGATGATCAGTTATTGAGATGAGTAAGTATAAACGCATAAATATACCAAAAATATTTGTTTCGGTGTTCCTATCAAGTTTTTTTCACTATTCTGAAGATTAAAATTTTTCAAATATCTGCCGACATTTTGTTTGTTGCTTTTCAGTTGTTCTGAAAGGAAATAGTAACGAAAGGGAGCACAATGATAAAGTAAAATTAACATTCTTTCATGTTTTCAGGTTAAGATTGTGGCTGCCCTCCATCACTACTTCAATTGAAAAAGTGACACCAATGGGCAAAATACCGCTGATTATCAATAAGAATATTGCGGTGAATTACTTCGGTGATAAGGATTCATCTCCAACCAAATCCATCAAATATCGCTTCTTAACTCATGCACGAGGAAATGCAACATACGGCCTAACTGTATGTAATGAATTTAATGACAGTACGCAGAATTCATATTATGGGTGAACGGCCTCACACGAGCGCAGTTCCGCTAATGTGAGCGTGTGTACCCGTATTTGTCAGTTTGCACGTTGTCAGTTAGATTCAATTTGATTTGTTAAAATTCTGCTTTTCATTTCAGTGATTCGACCAATTAGAGATGTATGAATGTTGTGACATATGATGCAATTTTTAGTGCGATTGGGAAGGTGAGCAAGTTTATTGCACTTTGGAAACAGCGAAACTTTTAAAAGTGATTCTCGAGCCAACTGAACGACATCAGTTTATTGACAGCAAATGGGTGACAGCATTGGAGGTAGGTGAATGAAGTACCGTCAATTTGTTTGTCGAAGCCGGATAATGATGAAGCATTAAGTGGTGTATTTCGTATGGTTGCTTGTTAATATACTGCAGATGAATAAACGTTATAAATTGGATAAATTGTGGGTGACAGCATTGGATTCGAACCATGTACGTGGCTCAGCGATGTTCATCTTCGATGGGCCAGCACTAAAACATGCTCCAGTTCTTTGCACGAGTGATATTCGTGCTGACTTATCGTTCTACTCAAAGCCATCAAGACCACTTCCTCTGCTAAATGAGGTCAGCGATAAATATGCAGCATTAAAATATTTGCAGTGGAGTATTCTAATGCAAAAAGAATTTGCACGAACTAACTTTTTCATTTGTATCATTCAACTGCATTATCTTTCAATCAAATCTCCTTTCAGTCAAAGAATACTTCGAATGCAGGTTATAACAAAGACTAAATTTGTTGTTTCAATAACTTATGGGGTATTGAGTTAGTTTGCGTTTAGTACAAATTTGATCGAATCTACTTGGATAGTACCTATCTATCATATCCAGACGTGTCGTTCCCATCAAGACTTCAATCGGTCAAAGCAGTTATCGAAAAGATAGCTAAAATACCCCAACAGTCGCAAATCTATTTAATCACGCAGTCCGTGGGTCGCGAGCAATTCCTTGTCGATCTGTGCACTTATCTTAAAGTGAGTTAGTTACTTATTGTTCTACGTGTGCACCTCAGCGAGAACAGCAATAGTGAATGAATGCAGTCCCTAACCTTTTCATGAATTTTCAAAAGCTGATTTTTTAAACTAAGCACAAATCTTATTGGCATGCAACCTAATTTCATAAGTCCTTCAATTTTTGGCAATGCTTCTCAAAATTACCTGGATTGGCCAGGCTATCAAACGTTTATAACGTTGCTGGCCACAACGCTCGCGCTTCCGTGCGCATTATTTTAGCCTCAATTTACGTCACTACGCTGGCTAGGCGAGCAGGCCAACCGAATACAACCGAGTAAATAATTAGTCGCCGTGAATACTTTGCATAATTAAACGCAGTCAAATACCAATTCAATAAATAATCATTACTCTAATAAAATAAATATTCCGCCGACCGCAACCACTCGATGTCCAAGTAATAATTAATGAATCGCTTCTCAAAATATCCTCGATAATTTATTATTAATTCAGCAAAAAATTACTTTGCATACCAAACGTTGGGAAACAGCCAAAGCGTTGGGGTTAAGTGAGCATTTTGTTTCGGTTGATGATGTGAAGCATCGAACACGAATTCGTACTTGTTATAGAAAGTTGGTTGTTTTTAATTCTTCTCATTGTTAGTCGTGATTGACTAGTTAAAGTCACATCTATGGTTGGTATCTGTTGTTTATAATATAAAACTTATAAAATTTGGTGTGATAATACTAAGCTTAATTGTGATAATTAGCAAATACAATCTGCTCCGAATGGGCAGTTGATAATCTCATTAAGTGATCATTCAGAGTATTCATATTCAGAGATGCCGAAGTATTGTTGCAATTTGATGGCACAGCTTACTTCATTGAACTGACAATGTCTGCGTCGTTTAGACATCCGGATGCAGTGCTTAGGTACATTTTGTTTCATTTTTGATCGCGAAAATTCACTGCAATTTTTAATCTTTGCGAACGAGTGTATGTTTTCTTGGAAGATTTCATCTTATTGTCTCATTGTTTATTAACGGTATATTTTCAGTTCTTTTATGAGAAGTGGTGAATGTTGTTAGTTTGTTGTCAGTGTTCAGGCATCCACGTTGCGCAGTTTCACATTATTCGGATCATTCGAATCGATTCGAAATAAATCGGCTCCTGGCACATCTTACATTCGATCGCGTACTCAGTTGCACATACGGTGAATTAGGAGAATCGATACTCAATCAGCTATCGTCAACCGTTCATAAAAATAAATCAAATCATAAAAATCAACTTAAAGTTAATCGTGAATCGTTGCAAACTGCCCGTTTCGTGTGAGTATCTTTTATTTGCATAATGGACATTTGTTTTGTTTGTTTTAAAACCTAATCAAGATTTGTTAATTATCATTCTTGGATGATGTAACATTTTAAAAGTAGTAAACTTTAAAACAACAGAATTAAGCAAATTTCTTGCCTGGCAATGTATGTTTAATTTAATTATATAGAAATGATAATTGAAAGGACTAAAGTTGGTCGTTTCAGTATGCAGCTGATGATACACCAGATACGTTACGGTCACACGAAAGTGTATAAAACGCAGCAAAAAGGTAGAAATGTGAGTGATAGTGAAGAGGATGAGCAACAAGAAAAAGAGAGACCAAATACGGCTGGTTTGCTGCAAACAATCGTCGACAAACTGGCTGACTGTTCGAACCAAACTGAAGAACGTGATGTGGCCATTGAAAGATTCGAGCGGGAAACGAACATCTTGAATTTATTATACGCGATGAATCCACAACAGTTAGCACGACATCTGAGGGGTTTACGTAGGCATCGAGCAATCCGCAACAAAGGTTGGTCGTTTTGTTATTGTTATTGATGGTAGCATTGTTACAGTTAAATGAAACATTTTTGCAGAACGTAATCCAGAAAGAATGGTTGCATTGGATGATGAAGAAGACGATTTCTTGGACTATGCGTGTGAAGATGACAAACTGGCAGCTGCGCTGAAAATGCTGAAAAGATCGATTGAACATGAGCTACAATCAGAAATTCAGCGAATCAAATGACCCAATATTTTCCGTGCTCTGTAAATTTTGTATGTAATCGTTCATTTCTCAAATTATTGTAATTATTACCATTACATAAAATTGAATAAACTCAGGTTACCTTTCACTCAATTTCTCCACTTGCATTCACACTAATTATTCACACTAATTAATTATTACTTGGACATCGAGTGGTTGTTTCGTCAATCGCAGTGAGCGATCGGCGGAATATTTATTTTATTAGAGTGATGATTATTTATTGAATCAGTATTTGACTGCGTTTAATTATGCAAAGTATTCACGGCGACTAATTATTTACTCGGTTGTATTCGGTTGGCCTGCTCGCCTAGCCAGCGGGGTGACGTAAATTGATGCTAAAATAATGCGCACGGAAACGCAAGCATTGTGGCCAGCAACGCTATAAACGTTTGATAGCCTGACCAATCCAGGTACATTCACACTAAGCATCTAAGTAATTGCTCAACTCTTAACGTTTTTTTAACATAATAATCTTTTTATTGATTCATTTTGCTTGTTTCATTCATGTTCTGTTTCGTTCTGTCATCATGATACTCACTTTCAACTGTTTTCATACTAACATAATCTATTTGAAATCCAGAGAAGATTTTTTAAAAATTTTGTGGCAGGAACAGCTGTTGAAGTGAGGAACGATATAAGGTATGTGAGGAACCATTGAGCTATTAAAAATTTTGACATATAGTGCAAGAAAGAACATTTAATATTTTAAGTGAATTTGGCATTTTAAATTTGTTGTACGCAAACTGTAGAACTTAGTCAACGAGCCAAATGGATAGAGTTACATTCAATTTTATATCTGTAAGATGATTGACAGATTCACTGAAAATGATTATACTGACCATTTGATGATGCAGATTTACAGATTGAAAAAATTTTTTTCTCTCATGACATACGCCAATTAATGAAATATTGCATCTACTATTGATAATTTGATTTTATATGAGAGATATTTCAATTTGCATTGTTGTATTGTTTATAATGGTGGTTGTGTTGAGTGGTTGATTTTGTTGTATTGTATCCCATATTATCTCGTGTTATCTCGGATTGGTTGGATTTTAATATTAATGGGGTATTTGATATGATGGTAGATCGATGGGTTTCGTATTCATGCCGGTTGGGATTTTTATCTTGCCAGGGATTGATTTGTATGTGGTATTATAGTAGTGAGCAAGAGTCCTAAATACTTACAATAGTTAGAAATGTGTGAAAGAAAAAGATTGAATTGAAAATCCGTACTTAACTGCGAATTAAAATCTTGAAAAATTATGGAAGTGTATGTATTAGAAGAAATAGCAAGTTTACAAGTTGATTGAGAGATGTTTTGCGGAATGATTATACTATCAAAGAGTAGAGAATGAAGACATTTATTCCGTGCACGGCTTCTTTCACTCAAATTCTCATCTTACAGTTTCCCTTTTATGGGATTATTCCATGCGCTCATGCTCCGGTTACGGTGGCTGCTGACTGATGATAGTTGCGTGAACATAGTTTTTTCACTCAACCTTTACTGGTTACTAGTTTTGAACTTAATGTCCTTATTCTTATATCATCAATAGATACAATGAATATCGTAACTCATTAATCACAAGTTGTTAATCCTTTTTCAGCGCAATAGATTATATGACTTTAAGAAATATCCATATTAACTACATAAAGATGCACGTGGTTACTTTATGATATGATTTTAGATACGGTGCTTTATACGTATCACATCCACACGGGGTTGGTAACAGAAGCCAAATTGCACTTTTGAAGCGACGCGGTCAGGTAGAGCACAGAGAAAAAGAGATCCGATAGGGCGAATTAATTCATCGATGAGGCACAGGAATTTGACGTATTTCAAGGCTACACCTGACCTGAATGTGTACATGAGGTGTCATTGGGAAGAGAAATAAATTTTCCACGTTCAGATAAAGACTGGCTACAAGAATTGGCTCATTTATGGAGCAGTAATAGTTTAACCAGGGAAGTTTCAATCAAATAAAAGTGATGTGATCAATTGAAGTGGAAAAAGTGTCGGAACAGAGATTTGATCGGTCAATGCCAAGTAGTCCATTGAAAAGAGAATTGAATTCTCTTCAAGCACACAAGGTTTCAGGAAAATTCATCATTTAGTATTCGAAATTGTAACTTAAAAAGAACCTTCATAAGGAGAAATAATGCCTTTGCAAGCGATTGAAATGGAAAAAGTGCTGGAACAGAAATTTGATCGGTCAATGCCAAGTAATTCATTGGAAAGAGAATTGAATTCTCTATAAGCACAGAAGGTTTCAGGAAAATTCATCATTTAGTATTCGAGATTGTAACTTAAAAAGAACCTTCATAAGGAGAAATAATGCCTTTGCAAGCGATTGAAATGGAAAAAGTGCTGGAACAGAAATTTGATCGGTCAATGCCAAGTAATTCATTGGAAAGAGAATTGAATTCTCTTTAAGCACAGAAGGTTTCAGGAAAATTCATCATTTAGTATTCGAGATTGTAACTTAAAAAGAACCTTCATAAGGAGAAATAATGCCTTTGCAAGCGATTGAAATGGAAAAAGTGCTGGAACAGAAATTTGATCGGTCAATGCCAAGTAATTCATTGGAAAGAGAATTGAATTCTCTTTAAGCACAGAAGGTTTCAGGAAAATTCATCATTTAGTATTCGAGATTGTAACTTAAAATGAACCTTCAGTAGCAAAAATGATGCCTTTGCAAGCAATTGAAATGGAAAAAGTGCTGGAACAGAAATTTGATCGGTCAATGCCAAGTAGTCCATTGGAAAGAGAATTGAATTCTCTACAAGCACAGAAGGTAATCGCAGATCTCTCGATTAGTATAATTTAATCTTTCTTTATTTCTTTCTTTCAATTGAATCAAATTGTAATTACTTCGACTTACATTCATTATGAAGTATCATTATGTTCCATTACCTTTTGTTTTATTTTCAGTGATATTTGCTTTTGTTTATAGATTTTTCATAATACTATCATGTTTTCATGCAATGCTCATTGGTATTTTTTATTGTTGTGGGTTTAAATCGTGTATATTTAATTTGAAATAATTCGTGATGGTTATTATGCATTTGAAAAAATGTTACAATATATTATGAAAGTAATGTTGTAGACAGTAATGATGTAAATGAGTATTATGAAAGATTTTTAATAAATAAAGATGAATAGTAATAACTTGTGTGGTGTTACATGGAAATAAAATATCAAAATTATCGAAAAAGGAGCAAAAAACTTCTCCGCTAAAAATCTCACAAAAATCCTTACCTAATAACCCTTTACTATCTCAAAATCCGCAATTTCGACATATCATATCTCAGCTTAGGATAAACATTTTGAGACGCTCAGAACGGTTTTAAAATGGCTTTGGCTGTCTGAACAACAATATCACAAGGAGAACTCCGATCCACCAACAGAAACTTAAAAACCGCGAAAATCGTCATTTCAGAATTTTCGGCCAATGGATATATTTTTTAGAGTATCACAAATTTGGCACTGCACGCAGTGAAATATGAATAAACTCACTATTTGTTGCCATTCTTGTGTTCTGATCGCAAAATGTGTCACTACCCGATTTCTAAGCACCATCATAGCGAATTCTTCCGTCCAATTTCTCAGAAAAAACCAAAAAAAACGAAACAATTACAACATTGTATTCCACTGTTCTTTTGGAGCAGCCATAATTCTATACTTTTCTTTGTACACTCGTCAAGCTGAACCGATTGGTACCTATCTTATCGCAAAAAATCATCTCATTAGAAACTTCACAAAACCCTGATCATACATATCTATTACGATTTCAAAATCCGCATTATCGAGAAATTATGTGTTTCTACTGGCTGCTGGATGGAGTGACCTGAGATTCCAAAACCTTTTACTATCGAAGTGAATGAAATAACGTTCGGCTTGAGCATTACAGTTGGAAACAGGAGCATGCATGTACATTTACCATTACAGTTGCCATGTGCATTACCGTTACATTTACCATGTACTTGAGCACTTACCATTGCAGTTGCCACCGTCCTTGCGTGGTTATGCACGAATATCCTCACTCAGATAGTAGGAAAGAAGAGCATACACGAACATTCAGAAGCGCTGACTGAATACTATTGAAGATTTCGACACGAAGCATGACTCACAGCTGCCGGAGGGAAATGCAGAGGGTTTTTCCGAAGTTGCATGCTCTCCACAGAAGAAAAAAATTGAACATAAGTCACAGACAGCAACCTTTTCTGTGCATATTACTAAATCTCAAACAGTGACGCTCATTATAACCTACTGACCTCATCGTAGGATTTACGCTAACATGCATTACACGCCATACCACGAATGCCCTACTTACTTTGCAATTCCTATCCTATGCTAAATGATTAAATGTCTTTCATAAACTCCGTCTCCTTCCGAGAGGATCTATCACCTTATTCGAGATTTCCTGTTCTTTTGTCATATCATCATGCTCTTCGAAAGAAGCTAATTCATTGCTCGACAACTGTCTCACTATGCTTATGTTATGTGTGCGATCTTCCCATGAGATGTTCCTCAATTCATGATTACTCATTTCAGTTACATTTTGCTGAATCACTAACACCGTTTTGCATTAGTAAACTTTCTGAATGCCTTCTCACATCATTACTTCAAGAAGCCTTTGAATTTCAAGTTCTTAGTCTCCAACTGCGATGTAAACATACCTAGAACCTACACTGTACTTGAATCCACTCAAACCTATCGTCACAAAACTGCAACAGTTGCTGCCATAACAATCCTAAACTCGACAGATCCTGACGACTCGTTGATCTATTCTGGCGATTTCGGTGTAACGTGTGGTAACACGTGGAAAAACATTTAATACAGCTGTCGCGCCACGCACCATTCACATTTTCAAATTTATCCAAATCTCAGCAAAGTTATGAGCTTACGTCCAGGCAAGAGCTTCAAACTTGAGCCTGTCCTTATCATGTGACGTCCAATTGCACCCGGATAATTTGTGCAGGTTGCTCCACGCATTTTGCGATTCTGTCTCAATCATGGATTGCCACTAAATCATGCCCAGCAAAACTTCCCCTCATTGTGTCTGATGCGACAGCATAAAGAACATGGTAATGAACAACGACAGGATGAACAAAGTGATGAAGGCACGAAAACACGAAATAATCATCACAAGAAACAAGAAATAATCATGGCAACGGGACAATCAAACAAGTTGTCATAAACAACAATTAACATCATCAAATTATTATTCCTCAACTTATCATCTGAGTGCTCAAATTATGAAATATGAGAAAATTTCACAATATAACCCCAAAAATGCTGTCTCAGAAACACCTTATTGAGGACACACATATCAACTCATTCCAAGCCTGAGAATACCTTATGTTAGCGGTCAACAGAAAGTTCTAACCTCTATGCGCAGCCCAAACCGCAGTCATCCAGTTCAACCCTGGCCCGGGATATAAGCTCTCGGAAGTGTCCACTATTACGAACAGAGGCGATGACTTTAAAATTTGATGATATTCAAACATTTCCTCGTTAACAAACTGGAAAACCCACAATGCTTCACATCCCATTTAAATGGATTTCTCAAACTTATCAAGTGCCTTACTAGCGCTAATGATGGACAATAGCTGCACTGGCATGGGAGATAAGGATGTCATCATAGAAGTGTATGAAATGCCACCATGACACTAGCTAATAGATAAGCTTCGGCGAGTAACCACAAACACCTGAGAGAGTTCTCCTCATAACACGTTTGATAACATTGGAACTTTATTCCAGCTGTTATCAAACAGCACTACGAGGAAGACGAGTCACCATTCAGCAACTCGACTCTACAGGTGAGCGGTCCAGGCGAATTTTCCAGACCTACTGCTAACTTCATGAGGCGATTCATACCCTACGTTCATGAAAGTCAGTTTTATAGGGATAGTTTTCTTGTTTCATATGCCAGTGCAACTATTATCA